>CM067369.1:170749028-170790327 GCA_034401795.1 Chaetoderma sp. LZ-2023a | reverse complement strand
GCATGACACGTGTGTTTTCGAACACCTGATTACACTGCTGCCTACAATCTACTGGGTGCTCAGAGAAGGGCATCTTGTAGACCAATCCACGTACATCGTACAAAGTCATATAGCGATGCCATCCTATAGAGTAGATTAAATGTCCGGCTGCCCAGATAGCCGTAATTTAAAGGGGATCATATGGGAGCACAGGCAAGTAATTCCAAAAAAATTGCCCACGCCTGAGGCAATTGTTGGAATAGCATCAGAAAACTTCTCAACTCCTTAGAGAGCATTGTTGGCAGACTGTCTCACCAGATTGGTTGTGAACACACCGATCAGAGCCCCAACTGTGGCCAATGGACTGAGACTGAGACCATTTACTGAGTTGATTAGCTTGCACAAATTCTGGCTCGACATCATCATAGTCGGCATCATAATTATAGTCCTCACCATTGTCGACACCATCTACATTATCGTAGTCCTGACTACTGGATCCTCGAAAGCCTCGGATTCATAATCACCCTGCAACTATAAAATGAACAAATAGAGACAGGATCCACGATGTTGAATGCTGGTGTTTTTGTATTGTTGAACTGGAGATTAAGTTTCGCTCACCAGAAGTCAGCAAATGTATAACATATATGCCACAATGAGCCAATGGAGAATCTGGTTGCTGAGCAGATGCAGTACACCAAGGCGCTCGAGCAAAGTAGAGGCAGCAGGCAGAGGCTATCCATAACCTCGAAGAGGCTGATGAGAGTCTTGACGAGTACTGCGAGGCTATTAAGCTCTCAGAGACTAATAAGGAGTCAGCTGGGTAGAAGCCAGCAGAGTTGATCATGGTTAGTGCCTTAGCGGACTGGTGATCGGAGGCGGGGAAGCAGGAGTCTACCGAACAAGCCGAATACCGTCATTCTGCAAGAAGTAGACCGTGGCGTAGCAGAACAGCACTGTCACACCCACTGAGCAAGTTCCTGCAGAATCTCTGAGCAAGTTGGTTGCCATGATTAGGTGGGATGGCACAATAACCAAGGTGGCACTGACCGTCGGACATTTACCCAAGATCGTCATGGCCACTGGTCAGGCCTTGAAACTCATATGGCTTCATTTACTGTCGGTTGAGACAGATACTAGCCCGGTCACGTACCTCGCTGAGAACGTTTTTCCCAGCCACGACCAGCTTGAAATCATCTAGCTCACCTACCTCCTGAGAGGCACCTCCCTTCTGCACCAAGACTGTGACAGCAACACAGTCTGGGACATCTTGCAATGCCAACTTTACCTGCTGTCTGCCTGTGGCGTGAACCTGATTTTCTATGTGTATGATACTCTACTTTGGTCATTCTCATCATGCCAGATGTGAAGTCGAGGAGCGGTCATTGTCACATCTGTGAGATGCTATGTGTATATCTAGAGGAACAGTTTGCCCTGCATCATGGGTTGATTCCCGTGTACAGCTTTAGGCATCTGTGCCTGGCTGTAGACTGAATTCAGTGAAGCTATCATTGCACCACTCGGCGTAGTAACCTTTTCCCTTCACATAGACGCAAACTCCACATGGCAGAACTCTTTACTCATCATTCATGTATGTGCTGCTTTACCAGGGTCGAGTTATTCTGTATGATCTCCCACCTGGAAACAACCCATGGGAGCTCTACCTCCTTCACTACTATGCTCAAGAGCTTGAATTTCAAGGCCATACTCCTGGTCTTGTGGATCTGTTCTGAGATCCTGAAGTCGATGAACTTCCCAGCAGAGGAGAGAAGGCTCTCATCATGGATACAAGACCATGGGTCGTTGTGGTGTAAGGTCACTTGTTCAGCGACCACGTGCCTATGTTGCATGATACTGTTGCATGTTTAAGTGTTGACTATAGTGGAGGATTAAGCACTGCCATGGTTGACAAAGTTCTCTGCAGATTGTCTTCGCATAGCACATTCGCAAGAGTGAAGCTTTCCCCCACAGTCAGGCACACTGCCACCTATTGTCCGGGTATGAAGACTACACAGCGATATCAACATTTTCCATATCAAGGCATCTCAGCCGCCTCCATCACTGAGATGGTCCTCTGTCCTCGCTAGGTGAGGAACATGCGTCCAGATCAGTCATAGAGCTGCTGACCAGAATCCTGTACAAGATATTTGACAGAGCTCAGGGCAGGGCACTAGATCTTCCCATTGCTGCCAGTGCACACGCTAAGTCCCATTATTCTGGCTCTTCAGAAGGCAGCGCTCAAGTCCAAGGACCTGCTGTTAGTCATGAAACATGAAATTCTACTGACTGTAGGCCTTTAGCAAGCCTCTAACGTCAGGTCTACTTCTGTGTCATAAGCAGTGGTGAAGTCTGCTACAGATTCAAAATTGAATGGTCTATCCATAGTTTATCAAGTGTGTTTTTAATGTATCGATGGATGGTGCAGTGACAATGTTTTCATTTAGACTGTTCCAATGGGCTGTGCACCGTAGCGGTAAAGACAGTTTTCTTAGATTTAATCTAGCTCTGATTTTCTTGATTTTCATGCTATGACCCCGCATAACACTGCTTTAATCATAAAGTTGGATAAGTTTGGATGTGGGCATGTCATAATGGTTGTGTAAAATTTTGTATATTTCAAGCATATCCCCACACAGTCGTCTGAATGCCAAGGTCGGTAGATTCAATATTTGTAGGCGTTTAGAGTATGGAAGGTTTTGCATGCCAGGGATAAGCTTGGTGGCTCGCCTCTGTACATTTTCTATTGCATTTATGTGTTTTTTCAAATATGGTGCCCATACTATATTGTCATACTCGATATGCGGTCTGACAAGGGATTTGTATAGATGTTTAAAGCTTTCTTTGTCTATGTGGCCAAATGTTCTTCTAATCAGTCCCATAATTCGGATTTGTTTATTTTTTCATTTATATGATAATCAAAACTTAATCGTTCATCAATCACAACCCCAATATCTTTTTCAGTTGGTGAAGTCACTATACTATAGTTATTTGGGTCCATTGTGTATTTGTGCGGGATTGTCCTGCGGGTAGAAATATGCATACTTTTACACTTGTCAGGATGTAGCTGTAATAATGATTTTTTTGTCCATGCACACAGTGTCTATATCAGTTTGCAAGAAAATACAATCTATTTGATCAACCATTTACTTAAATAGTTTGGTGTCGTCTGCAAACTGGAATATATTGGATCCAGTGGTAATTGTGTCCGGGAGGTCATTAATATATATAAAAAGAGCAGAGGGCCGAGGACTGATCCCCGTGGTACACCACTGGTTACATCAGATGGTTTAGAGTGGGTTCCATTGATAACCACATATTGTTTTCTACCCGTGAGAAATGATTTTATCCAATTTAGTGGGTAGCTTACTCGCTACCTTTCTGCATGGTATGATTTTGGGCGAGTAATGGTTCTTGATGGGTGCGTAGGAATTTATGTAAATTTGGAACAATGGTTCATGTGTATCACCTGCTCGATTTGAGCGTGGATGTGTACATTTTGGGAGTGAACTTGGCGTGGAGTAGTGTTATTGGAGATTTTCAGTAATTCTGGTGCTTGATTGGCTCTGAGAAAAGCATTTTGTGCTGGTTGGAACTATTTGGTTGTCCGAACTATTTCGACATCCCGTGGATTGTGCCGTTCAAGGACATGTTCCAAACTATTGCAACCGAGAGGTCTTACTTTTGTCGTTGAGCCGAATTTCGAAATGGAATGAAGCGGCATGTCTGATTTACTTGTTGCAGAGTGGTCGGTGAGGAGCCAGTGATGTCATGGTCAGGATGTATTTGAACGACCAGTAGATATAAATCCCAAGTTGCAGGGGAGTAGTAGTGTCAGTAGTAAAATGATACCACCTACCTCAACTGGATTTCCATTTAGACAAATGAGCCCCCACCTTCATCTCAATCCCTGGGGCATAGGTTGTTGAGACGGGGGCCACCACAGATCGCCGAACGGCTGCCAGGGAGGTAGGATCATCCCAACACTACTACTACCAGGGGCTGAACGCCCATTTAGAGACAAGCCTCCACAGTGATATACACCACTGGCCTCTCTCTCTCTCTCCCTCTCTCTCTATTCTGTGTAGGCTCAGACAAACAAGTAGTCTCTGCCAGAGTCGCATCGGGCACCGCCTTCTGATCAACCCCACACACATCTGAACAGGTCTGAACGCCCATTTAGAGACAGGCATCCACAGGGATATACACCACCCACAGGTACTGATCGCCAGCACTACACATAATAGGGACTGACCGACCATTTAGAAATAGACATCAACAGGGATATACACCACCCACAGGTACTGATCGCCACACATAATAGGGTCTGAACGCCCATTTAGAGCCAGGCATCCACAGGGATATACACCACCCACGGGTACTGATCGCCGCACATAATAGCGTCTGAACGCCCATTTAGAGACAGGCATCCACAGGGATATACACCACCCACAGGTACTGATCGCCAGCACCATACATAATAGGTATGAACGCCCAGGTAGGCATCCACAGGAATATACACCACCCACAGGTACTGATCGCCACACATAATAGGGTCTGAACGCCCATTTAGAGACAGGCATCCACAGGGATATACACCACCCACAGGTACGGATCGCCAGCAATACACATAATAGGTCTGAACACCCAGACAGGCATCCACGGGTATTGATTGCCACACATAATAGGGTCTGAATGCCCATTTAGAGACAGGCATCCATAGGGATATACACCATGAGTACTGTTGCACAGATTCACGCTATTGCAAAGCAATTCAGCCTTAGAGGCTACTCTACGGCCAAGAAAGCCGACCTGCTCCAGGTGATCGGACAGGTCCGTGCCGAGGAGTGGCAGAAGCGACTCTCCCGAGCAATGAATATGGGAAGGTTTCCAGCTCTTACCAAAGAGGATCCTTGGAATCCCCACAAGAAAGCGCAGTGGACACGTAAGCATCATCAGTTGGACGAGGAAGTGACTGCTAGCTTGCGAGCCAAGACTAGCGAGGCGGATGGAGGCCCATCCACTGGAGCGCTTAACTCTCAAACGCAGGATCATTAAGCAATGCCGAGGTCTGATCCCAGCCCAGAGCATAGGGGGACGAGGTCTGAACCCTTAGCCCAGAGCATAAGGTGAGACGGCGAACACATTCTCGACCAGCGTCTCGGCGAAAGGGAGACAGAGGATAGAGGATGCCAGTCAGTATGCTTGACATTCTTCAGAGGTCTAGAAGGAGACCTCACAGGCCGGATCATGCAAAAGATCCAGCAGACTGTCCAGAATGCCTTCTACCTCCGCTACACCAATACCTATCGCATTCGTAACATCGAAGACGATAGGGTGATGCTCTTCCACAAGAATGCTCCAGGGAGCCCGTGGCTGAACACGATAGGAGCAGCGCAGGACTGGGTGGCAGCAAGAGAGCAAGCCCGCCTCGACACAGACAATATCAATCGACCCAACACCAAGTGGGCTTTCGTTTGATCAATCAATGTTGAGGTCAGGGCTGTCATCGACCACCAACCTCTGCTTGGGACAGGCCACCTCCCAGACTGGCTACGACAGAAGAAGAGTATGACTGCCCTCGACACCTACATGGACAACATGTGTCTCTGGAGATGTCTAGCAATCCACCGAGGAGCGAGAGCTGATAGAAGTACAGCTCCTGCACGAGAGCTTGCCACATAGTTCTACGGCAAGACAGTACCTGATGTCCGCAAGACCTCGTTGGATCAGCTGACAAGGTAGAGTTCTTCGCCAAGATCAGGATTCACGTGTATGAACCAACTGAAGAGGGCACCTGGCACATGATCAGGCAAGCAGCTCACTACCATGACACCATGACCATCGGAGTGTGGGACCACCACACCTTCTACATCAAGAACATCTCCAAGCTGGCACATACACTAGTCTGCAGTCACTGTCAGCAGAGGTTTACACAGGCATGCAGTCTTCAATGCCATGCTGATCACTGTACAGGCGGCAAAACAAAAATCCTGTGTCCTGGCGAGAAGGTTGAGGCGCCACAGTCTGGGTATGAGAAAGCTTTCTATCCGCCCCAACCATCCAGTTCAGCGGCTACTCATTGGATCAAGTATGAGTCAAGAAACAGAGGCGTACACATACACCATGTAGAGTGTGGGCACGGTGGCAAGCGTTGGATCGAGGGCGCTCCTGTAGATGGTTATGATCCAACCACCAACACCGTTTACCAGTTCTATGGCTGTCACTGGCACGGGTGTCCACAACACCAGTGAGGTGAGGATGCCGAACAAAGATACAGCAAGACAGTCCTGAGAGAGGAGAAGCTGAAAGCCTCTGGATGCATGCTTGTGGTACAGTGGGAGTGCTGTATAAAATGCTGCCCAAGTGTCCCTAAGCGAGTTCGGACTGTCCCATATCCACACTTCATAGTTTACGACTTCGAAGCACTCCTAGATGGTCTGTCTGGTCTGCCACTTCTATGGGGTGGAGAGGGTAGGCCGTGGTTGTCTGCTGGAGACCCCTGCTCAGCACCAGATTATCTGCGTAACATGTGAACATGCCAGAGTCTGCCGTGGTTCACATGCTAATCAATTTAGCCTCCTCCCAGGTGAGCGTTGTCAAGGTAGATGGAAACCCCTATGGGTGGTCCCATCATGCCGATGCGACTCTGACAGAGACTACATGTTTGTCTGAGCCTACACAGAATAGAGAGAGAGGGAGAGAGAGAGAGAGGCCAGTGGTGTATATCACTGTGGAGGCTTGTCTCTAAATGGGCATTCAGCCCCTGGTAGTAGTAGTGTATTTGTCTAAATGGAAATCCAGTTGAGGGAGGTGGGGGCTCATTTGTCTAAATGGAAATTCAGTTGAGGGAGGTGGTATCATTTTACTACCGACACTACTACTCAGGGTTGTTGGTTCCGGGGTCGAAATTTCACCCGAGCATTAACGGACTAGCTGATGTAGGGCATATCATGATTTCCAGATAGCCATTGTTCCTCATGGTCGTCAGGGTTCAGGTCTCTGATTGGTGACATTCCACATCAGAACACTTATCCAGGGACAACAGGGTTGCCAATGAAATTGAATGTGTAGTAATGCTGAAATTGGGAAGATATTCAGTTCATGTTAATGAGATGCGGTTGTTGTTCGGCCTGTATGAACTTTCGCTATGGGAATAAAATTTAGAGAATATAGAATTTTGATTGTTCAGATAATTATTTTGCCACTGTGATATGTCTATATATATAGTATACAATTCTTTATTTATTTGTTGAGTGTAAACCGCATTTCACTGTTTAATTATTCCTTAAATATTAAAAAATAATAAATTGGATGAAATTTGTTTGTCTTTTGCAGTCAACCTAATTACTTCTTCCTCGTCTCGTTGACACCAGATTTCCAAAGAATCTGTGACAAGTTTCCGACCCTTTAGTTAGAATCTAGGACCTCATTCAAAATAATACCTTATTCCAACCAGGTAGAATTAGGTGTTTCCCTTAAACGTTACAATGGGCATAAGACATCGCAATCAACTGATAAATGTAATCGTCACTCCTTTATCTCGGACAACTCTAAATTGACAGGTTTTTTTAGACCGCACCGTATCTGATTTATTAAGATTAGGTAACTAAAACTTTCCATTTCATAGTGCGGTTCTTCACATACTTACATAATAGGTTACGACGTCACAAACTGGTGCTATGAGTAGGATACAAGGGAGGAATCCTGAATTTTTAGGGTTTGAACAATCTACACTGATACCTACAGATCTTCGGACTAAATGGTTGGAAAGAGAAATACAGGAAGATGCCCATGGAAATATTCATGGAAAAAGATCATGACTGTATTGTCAATGAGATGATCACTATTTCAGGGACTATTCCGGAACATGATAATGTAGAATATAAATGGTTTCAAGAAATGGATCCAATTATCTCTTGATATATTTCAGACGTAAGGCTTCAGTTCCCCCTCCTAGGAAGTACTTGATGCAAGAGTCTAAAGAGGTACGGAAATTGATTAAACAGTGGTATCGAATTCGCAAACTTGCAGGTGTACTGTATAGGGAAATTGAAATGAATGGAATACCAGTAAAACAAATATTACTATCCTCATTTTTGAAAGCTCAGGTTTTGGAAGGATGTTATGATGATCTTGGTCATCAAGGCAAAGAAAGAACTGAGTTGTTAATTCGATCTCGTTGTTATTGGCCAAGAATGTACACATATTGAAGATTTTGGATCTTCGGTGGAACTAACTTCTTACTAACTTGGTTGGTGGTCCCGCTTCGGCACCGGTAGCAAAGATGGAGTGTTGCTGCGACAACACGCTAGCCGATGTCGGAGAAGGAGAAATGCAGTCTGGCTCGCCTCGTCTGATGGATGGTAGGTGACGATATTTAATGTTGACTGCTGGGCCTATCTGACGTCTCGTTCCTCAGGTAAGGACTGGAGGTTTCCTCCAGCTCAAGACTAGGTTCTAATTTAACAAATTTACTCAAGCCTGAACGTACATATACGTAAGCGTAAACTTTTATTTACAATATACAAGGTTTTCAAGCAAGGAGCAAAAATAGCTCATAAATCCACACTTGGTACAATCGATGTACAATACTAATCAGCGACTAATCTAATTCTAAGTAAAACCAGAGCTTCGTTATGCTATGCAATAGCTCACAGTGCTGAACGTCAGCGTGACGTTCAGGATTCACGGTGGTGAATTGAATAATTTATAAGTCGGAAATTCTGACTTATATACAATTTATCTTGGCACCCTAGCCAAGTTCTATATCCATCATAATACTTAGATTCTTCCTGAATCCGTTAAATGACTCTTCTAGGTATGCTATAAGCACAGCTTGATTGGCCCGGACCATCAGTCCACCAATCAACTTCTGCTTATTTCTTCCTAGAAGTTTCTACCTAATAAACTTTGGTAGCTCTGACCAATCAACGATCCTTTCATTTCGTTGTTGGATGTAAAACCTATTCTATTTAATTCTTTGCTACAGAGTTTGATCGACGCTCATTGATTATGATGTCATCCTAACCAATCAAACTCTGTGCTGTTCTTCTATGGAGATGATGCCTCACATAGACAAAGCGGTGGTAGCTGGTTCTGATTTGATGCGATCTGTCAGCTAACTAACAACATTACGGAATGTGTTGTTGTTGTATGTCATTGTATGAGTGACATATAGTTGATATACAAATTTCGATTATGTTATTAATTCCTACAGGACGCTACAATGTCCGTGTCCTGTCCATTGCCTATTGATGGATAAGCCTGTAGGATGCTAGAGTTAATAGGCACATGAGCTGTATGATCTCATTGCCAGCTGATGTTGTTCTATTCTCATGTGAGAATCTAGAATGCCTACGTCATCAACTACGTCCCTTTGTCACATCCGATTCCAGTGATTCTTATACCTCGATTATTTTCCAAACTATCGATCCGACCACCTGCTGAATATCATAAAAGTGTATGCCGACTGAACAGCAACAACTTTCATCTAAACTATTTCCAGATACACATCAACTCAGAACCGTGGAACTTATTCCAATCAATTCGCCTAATTTCAATTTGATGAAAAAATTTTCTCCATCAATCCTGAGTGTGCTACATTCACACACCATCCATTTAGACACTGAATGTCATCAGCACTAGCTGATGTCAACTAGCTGATGTAATATAAATAACAAAATATTGAAAGTATAAAGTCAACCGGTCCATTAGCTCACCTAGTATTTTCAAATCATAAATTTCTCTTAGGACTTACTCGAAGATATAAGACACCTAGCGGGGTCATGACTTCCCACAAGACAATCCCATATCTACAATGTGTGGAACAATATTGTAAAAATTGTAAAAGGTGTTTTGTAGCTAAGACAAGTCCTCAAGTAAAAAGCAAGGATGGGCTATCTTCTGGCTGAGAAACCTTTGGATATATTGGGCACTGATTTTAACTTGATGGAGAAATCGAGTGACGGGAAAGAAAATGTATTGGTTATGACTGATATATTTACCAAATTTGTTCAATGCATCCCTACTAAGGATAAAAAAGCTAGTACTGTGGCAAAGGTTTTGGTAACGAAATGGTTTGTTCGCTATAGAGTTCCTAGGTCAATACACAGTGACCAAGGGAGAAATCTTGAGTCGGCAATTATAGAAGAATTATGTAACTTTTATGGTATAAAAAACCCTCGTACTACACCATATAGACCACATGGTAATGGCCAGACAGAACGAGTAAATAGGAAATTTCACAATTTGTTGCGAACTCTTTCTCCAGAACAGAAGAGAAAATGACCAAGGTATTTGCCAGAGTTAATTTATGCATACAATGCAACGGCACACTTCTACAGGGGTTTCACCATACTTTTTGTTATTTAGACAAGAACCTCAGTTGCCAGTGGATAATTTGTTCATTCATGAAGAGGAAATGGATGGTCCAAGAAATATGGAAGATTGGGTTTCAGTTCATCAAGAAAGGATGAGAGATTGTATTTCATAGTGTAAGAATTAAATTACAGAAGGAGGTACAAAGGAGAAGTGTCAGAAATGATCAGGCGGCAGGAGATTTTAATATTCTTCCTGGTAATCTGGAGTATATTCGCAATCGAAAGGTTTGTGGTAGAAATAAAATCCAAGATAAGTGGAATGATGAACCATATGTAGTGATAAAACGTATGGATCCAGAAAATCAAGTGTATGAGATTCAGTCTCTGCATCGAGATTTGATTAAGAGAATACATCGAAATGAATTATTAGTTTCAGATAGCATAGTGAAACTTCCCTTGGGAATGAGTTCAGAAAGAGCCCATTGGAATGAAGAAATGATTGAGATTCCAATATTAGATAATGAACATTCTGGTGAGGATGATAATGTGAAACTTGATTTAGGAGAGATAGCTAAGAAACTCAATGAGCCCTTTCTTATTCCTTCATGTGAATCTGGTGGTGAAATGGTCCAATCCCATGTTTCGGAGGACGCTGGTGAATTGTTTGGGAGAATGAATACTATAGGAAGTCCGAATGTTCAGGGAGTAGTTTCAGACAGTGAAAGGTTAAGGGTGAGTGAAGATCCAGGGAATGAGCCAAGAGTGTTACGTAAAACGACTAGACAAACAGCTGGAAGGCATCGAAATCCTTTTAATTTGCCCAGATCTGTGTTAGATACTAGCCATTCTGAAGAATCAGGTAGGGTGGTTCGAATGGAGGTTCTTAATGTGTTGCTTCAGGAGGACACCATTATTCCTAATACATCAATATTATCAAATGGAAAAATTGGAAGATAAGTCAAATAATCAGTGGAGAGTAGGGAAGGAGATATCACATACACAAAGAAGTCAGGTTTATCGGGCATCAGATGGTCTAACCAGTTCAAGTAACCAGTATGTGGTAATGGTTGAACCACAAATGAGTGGTCCTTTATTTAACGAGGTGAATACTTATCAAAGAATTGCGAAGCCAGATATGATATCCAAATGGGTCAAATCTCGAAAACTAAATTATTTAGGAATTCCTATATATGTTTCCTCAGGTTGTTTCCATAAAGATACTTTAGGATATCGATTTCTTGTTTTACCCCAGTTAGGTATGGATTTACAGCTGCTTTTGGATCAGAATGGAGGACAATTTTCTGAGAAAATGGTGTTGTCCCTTGGGATACAGTTGTTAGATGTTTTGGAGTATTTGCATGAACATGGTTATGTTCATTCGGATATTAAAGCATCAAATATTCTGTTGGGTAGACGAACAGTACTAACATCTTCTGGGGAAATATATTTGGCGGATTATGGTCAGTCTTTTCGCTATGATGTAAATGGATATCATGCTAGATATGAAATAGATCCGGAAAGAAGTCATGCAGGTATTATAGAATTCAGCAGTGTGGATTTGCATAAAGGGATCACTCCATCTCGTCGTGGTGATCTGGAAATTCTAGGTTATTGTATGCTGCAAGGGTTGTGTAAGAAACTTTCTTGGGCAGACTGGTTAGAGGATGGGGAATATGTCCACGATTTTAAAATCAAATATCGAAAGATTATTTCCGTATTGATGAAAATATGTTTTCCTGATACGACCATTCCTGAATTTATTCAGAAATATTTGATATATGTGATGCAATTGGAATATTCGGAGAGGCCAAACTATGAAGCATTCCGTGAGCTTCTTAGAAGAGCTGGAAGAGTTGAACCTCTTGAGAGTGGTAGTGAACTAAGTCAAGATGCAGTGATTTTGAAATCCTGGAAGGAGGAATTAGAAAATGGGATGTTTCCTGGTTTAACACATTCACCTTTGGGAGATTCTTCACTGGAAATTCCATCAGAATTTCTGACGGATATTGAATTATCAGAGACAGTGGAATCTCTGAATAAAGAGTACGACATCTGGATAGGAATATTTCCAGATATAATTTTGTAATTAGTGTAATAAAGTATAACTTCATTAGAACAATGGGATGGAACCTTATTTAATTTGTTAACCTTTCTTATTGGTATGGGCACGTGAAAAAATCACTTGCACGATTGTAGAGGTTATGTCATCCGACTCTTATTTGGGTGTATCAATGGGTTGGGAGAATATTTTCAGGAAGGGAAAGTTTCTTGGTTCTAACATAATTATGATAAAATGTATATATATGTACACATATGTATATATGAAAATATGTAGATACTTGCTTGTAGAAAAAAATATCTATGTATAAGTAGAATGGAGAAATATGGCCAATGGTATATTTTATTTTACCATTCTAGTAAAGTGTCTAGTTATATGAACTAGATCGTGTCTTCCAGAATGGAAGATTGTTGTAATATCAATATAGTTGGAGTTAGGATCTGGATTTCTTCTGGTTTGTTCATCTCATATGCTAGTACGAGCACGTGAAATTATCGCTTGCACAGGTAAGTAGCTAATTTCATCCAGCTTTTACCTGGGTATATTGGTGTTTGAGTGGTTCATTCCATTAGACGGAAGGTTTTCCAACGTTCAACACGTTAGATAGGTATATATATATATATATATACGTGAGGATTTATATATGTATTTCTTCATACACAATATAATGATGGAGTGAATACAATTTCACTGCATAATGTATTGCAGTGTTTCAAGAGTGAATAGCGTGGAATAAGCCACTTTATTTGTTAGGAAGGTAAGTGTATAGGTAAGTTAGGAAAATCTGACTGGAGGTTGCTGTGCAGATGTGAGATGGAGTTACATAAAGAAGCTGTATTACTAAGTGCTGTCATAATAGCACTGGATGGTAGGTAGCTGTAATAAGTCCTCCATTATCAGTCTGGAGCCTCCATGGACAGGGGGGATATTGATATTTGGTAATGTTTTTGCTTTAATCACTAGAAATATTTGGATCTCACATGTGTATCAGTGCATCTAGTTCAGATTGAATTGGATAGGTGATCCAAAATTTGTATAAATTTTTGCATGTGATAGTTTTATAGTTCTTCTCTTAAGTAATCGGAGTGTTGGAGTTGAGATCATGTGGACTTTGAAGTGTTATAGTTTGGTTAAATAGATTCCCCAGTGTGGATTTTGGATTTTCTTGATTCAGTTTATACCGTAAGGTCTGTATCAACATTATCTTTCCGTTGTGGCCATTTTTAGCTGGCTGTGTTCAATTTAATGTAAAATGTTGAACAACATCAGAAAATGGGTACAATTTTGGTGGATAGATTTGAGGACTTGTGGGAGTGTCTTCAAGTGGAGATCAGTTTCTTAAACTAATGCTGAGGTTTTTGGTTTGAATTGATAGGAGAATATCTTTAATACATTCCAGTCTAAGATTACATCTTGCAATTACTTGGAGGGAGTTATGGCAGTCAGAAATTACGATTTATTAAGTTCCTGAAAAGTCTGGATACGATCTAAATAGTTGGCTGGAAGTCATATATGATCGAGACGACATATCTTTTGGTTGCGGGTGATTGTAAGAGAGTGAAATCATATGTTTTGCATTGTGAGTTCTCTCGCTTACATTTAACAAGGTTGGCTGTCTAGTCTGCGGGAGAGATAGTTCTATGTATGTGATGAACTATTTGGATGTGTGTACGGTGTAGGGGAGCTTACTCGCTACCTTTCTGTGTAGTATGATTTTGGGCGAGTAATGGTTCTTGATGGGTGCGTAGGAATTTATGCAAATTTGGAACAATGGTTCACGTGTATCACCTGATCGATTTGGGTGTGGATGTGTGCATTTTGGGAGTGAACTTGGCGTGGAGTAGTAGAATTGGAGATTTTTCAGTAACTATGGTGCTTGATTGGCTCTGAGAAAAGGGTTCAAGGACATGTTCCAAACGATTGCAACTGAGAGGTCTTACTTTTGTCGGTGAGCTGAATTTCGAAATGGAATGAAGTGGCACGTCTGATTTACTTATTGCAGAGTGGTCGGTGAGGAGCCAGTGATGTCATGGTCAGGATGTGTTTGAACGACCAGTAGATATAAATCCCCAGTTGCAGGCGTGTTGATTCAGGGGTCGAAATTTCACCCGAGCATTAACGGACTAGCTGATGTATGGCACATCATGATTTCCAGATAGCCATCGTTCCCCATGATTGGTGACATTCCGCGTCAGGACACTTATCCTGGGACAACAGGGTTGCCAATGAAATTGAATGTGTAGGAATGCTGAAATTGGGATGATGTTCGGTTCATGTTAATGAGATGGGGTTGTTGTATGAACTTTCGCTATGGGAATAAAATTTAGAGAATTTAGAATTTTGATAGTTCAGATAATTATTTTGCCACTGTGATAAATTTATAGTTTCCAATTCTTTATTTATTTGCTGAGTGTAAACCGCATGTCACTGTTTAATTATTCATTAAATATTTTAAAAAAAATGAATTGGATGAAATTTGTTTGTCTTTTGTAGTCAACTTAATTACTTCCTCCTCGTCTCGTTGACACCATATTTCCAAAGAATCTGTGACAAGTTTCCGACTCTTTAGTTAGAATCTAGGACCTCGTTCAAAATTATCACTTATTCCAACCCAGGTAGAATTAGGTGTTTCCCTTAGACGTTGCAATCAATTTATCAATCAAGTATTTGGCATAAGATACCATAATCATTTGAACTTTAGAATTGGTTCAATTTGACAGGCATAAGACATCGCAATCAACTGATAAATGTAATCGCCACTCCTTTATCTCGGACACCTCTAAAATGACAGGTTTTTTTTAGACCGCACCATATCTGATTTATTCAGATTAGGTAACTAAAATTTTCAATTTCATGGTGTGGTTCTCCACACACTTACATAATAGGTTTCGACGTCACATTACCATGTTTCTGCAATTGCCAGCGGAGAGCTTCTAGGAATACTTAAGCAAGGCTGCACACAAAGTGGATCCACACAGCTCATGGAAAACGTGGATCTTCCATGAGAGGTTCTGTAAGAAGACCATGGGGCTTCAATGGAAAGAGTTCCAGACAGCAAGTGCTTCTCTGGAGGAGCAGCTGAAAGGTGATTCAGAGGAGCAAGTGAAAGATGGGGGTGCTCTGGGTGAACAGGATAAAGGTCCTGAGTGAAACTCAAGCGGTCGTGAGTGAGAGATGAGGGTTCCAGCTGTAAAAATGTTTTGTGGCCATGACTGCCTGGGAGCAATGGCACCCCATAGCATGCTGGTCTTCAAGAGCTGACGACAATGAACCACACAAGTTCTGAACACAACGAGATGAGATCTTTCGGGCTGGATTCAGCTTGTAGGTAAAGCTGTTCAACTTCTCCAGAGAAGGTTTGAAGTATAAAAGCTTCCCTGTCTCATTGTTGCTAAAGATGAAGCAGTATAGATCAGCGGCCTTCTATACATCTGTGACAAAGTCCTGCTTGGCCTCTCTCATGGTCAGACTATCTATCATATACCGCGTCGAGGAGGTTATGACCACACTTTGAACTGAAGTCTTGCATTGTGGTGGATGTCTGGTGAGATCTCGTGGGTGTACTTCTGAAAGAAGATAAGACAGTGATCTTGGTGTGCTGGATCCATCGGGTGTTGTTGCTGAGGTAGGTGACCGTCTTATGGTCCATTGTGATGTCATCGATGTACCACCAGCCGAGATGAATTACACAACATGGGCATCGAGTATGAAATCCCAATAGTAACAGAAGGTAGTGCAGAGGCAAGTATCAGCACAACTGTTTTCTAGAACATCGAGTATCCATGCAATGCAAGCAAGGGGAGCTATGGCTATTATGAGGTCTGGCCCAGACCGAGGGTACCTATACCTTTGTGATTCTTCCCATCCTGTTGGAATGAGCTCCACGGATAGAGCAGGTCTTTAACAAGGTCCTATGCTTATATGACTCCATCATTACCTTGACGGCCCCACCCTCATCTACTCCCAAGATCTCGTGCATCACCACCCTGTCCCTGATGCCCATTCCCTTGTATACAGTCATGGCCTTAATGATGGCTGATTGGCCTAGCATATTAGTGCTTCCAACGAGGTCGCTGGCTGGGATGGTACCTCAGATCTCTCGTGGCCATTCTATCTAGTCGAAGTTCAAGAAGGAGATATAACAGTCTCTTCTGAATCAATCCGGGTCTTGACCAACTGAGCCAAGGCGCCACGTTCTTTGCTTCCTAGAGCTGTCAGTGACAGTCAAGGTTGTATATAGACATCCTAAACCTAGTCATATCCAGCGCCAACTCCTTAAACATAGGGCACAATACTTTTAGACATGCCAGAAGTAACTAGGCCAAATATAACTCCCTCCATTGTTGGGATGCGCTCCCCCATTACCTTCATTGTAACGGTATATGAGATGCCACTGCTGGTGATCTTGTAATGGGGTAAGTGCTCCCCAGATAGTGCTCAACAAAACCACCTGCCACAATAGCGAGGACAGCAGAACCAGCAGCATGAATAATCTCAGTACCGTCTGTCATCTTGACCACAGCAACATTCCAATCCACAATTCTGGTGGCATGAGCTGCCAATAGCTTAGCATGTGTCAGTATCTTCTGGGTTTTGCTTTTCACCAATTTCTCCACCTTTTGAAGACTTGCTTAGTTCTCGGGCATTCTGCACCATCAATGCAATTGTTAAATCCCAGAGTATACAGCGTGGTTAAACGTCCATGTTCCACCTGGAGAGAGATAATCAGATCTGCCCAGTCTGCATCTGCTAACTGATTTATTTACTCAGAAATATCCATCTTTATGGTGCTACATTATCTCAATACAGATAGCGTGAACATGGCCCAGGTCCTGAAGTATTATGCATTCAGCTGTCTAGTGCTGAGCTGACAGCCCTAAAGCTCTACCTAGAATTTGATAGGGGCAGATTGCCTCATCGAGTAGATACCTCATCGTGGGTTGCTACATTATCTCAATAGAAATAGCGTAAACATGGCCTAGGTCCGGAAGTATTATGATGTCTACCTGGCACAGATTGAAGATTTTGGATCTCCGGGTGATGATGTTTCCTACTACGTCGATGGTAAGATATGATGTGATAGGCTGCTGCGACAACCTCTTACCAACGAAGCAGTAGAACGATGATCGTCAGCTCGCCTCGTTGCTAGATGTTCTGCAACGATATTTATCTATGACGATTGGGCCTATCTGACTGATTGGAAGATTCCCGGCTTCGGTGAAGTATTGCTCTTCACTCTGGAGTCCTTACTCAAACACAACCAAACTCTTGTCTTGCTTTTTGCAAGATGAAATATTTATTACTGTCTACTCTAACTTAACAAGTATGATCTACATTTCAGCTAACGCAGCATCGAAGATGACTCCGGAACCCTGATGTTGGATTGATTGATTTTATAAACGGCAAAGTGCCTTATTTATACACTTCAGCAACTCTGAAGTTCTATACATATTACGATATATAGTTATATACATATCGTAATATTTATTCTTCGTTTTTATGATTCTTCTAGGTAGGTTATAAGCACAGCTTGACTGGTCTGGATAATCAGTCCGCCAATCAACGTCTGCTTATTCCCTCCTAGAAGCTTCTATCTATTAACTGTTGGTCGTCCTGATCAATCCATGATCATCTATATTTCGATTCTTACTTTGAAATGTGTCCTTTCTAATTCTCTGCCACAGAGTTTGATCGACGCTCATTGATCATGACGTCATTCTTACCAATCAAACTCTGGGCTTCTCTTCTATGGAGCTACTGCTACACATAGGCAAAGCGGTGTTGGCTGGTTCTGATTTGATGCGATCTGTCAGCTAACTAACAACATTACGGAATGTGTTGTTGTAGCATGCCATTGTATGATTGACACATAGTTGATATACAAATTTCGATTGTGTTATTAATTCCTACAGGACGCTACAATATCTCTGTCCTGTCCATTGCCTACCGTGAATAAGCCTGTAGGATACGATCGTTAATAGGCACATGAGCTGTATGATCTCATCGCCAGCTGGTGTTGTTCTATTCTCGTATGAGAATCCGAATGCCTATCGTCATCAACTATAGTCAGTTTGTCACGTACAATTCCATCGATTCTTATCCAATCATTATTTCCTAAACTACTGATCAAAACGACTGCTGAATATTATAAAAGTGTGTGCCGACGTAACAGCAACAACTTTTATCTCAACTATTTCCAGATACCCATCAACTCAGAACCGGAGGTCCTATTCTATTCAATTCTATTATTTAAACTTGGATGCTAAATATCATCCATCAATCCTTATCAGTTTCGACTCAGTTTCGCCGAAACTGAAACGGTACATAATCAGTTGATGTCACCCAGTGCTATAATACATAACTAAATAATAATGTATATAGAGTGACTCGGTCCATTAGCTCACCTGGTATTTTCAAACATGAATTTCATTTAGGACTTACTCGTAAATATAAGATATCCAGTGGGGTCATGACTTCCCACATGACGATCCCATATCTACAAGATGATGGGGTACATGAAGATGAGACCAGTTGAACTCATTCAGCTGTCTAGTGCTGAGCTGACAGCCCTGAAGCGCTACCTAGGATTTGATAGGGGGCAGATTGCTTCATCGAGTACATCCCTCATCATGGGTTGGAGTATTGTTGAGGAGTTCCTGCAGACTACGGGAGTCTACAAGGATCGGGAGTATCTGTAAGATGTCTTCCAGTCACTGTAGACAGCCATGGTATCACCCAGCTCAAAGTTGAACAAGGCTCTGTGCTCCCACAAGTTGGAGAAAATGATCTACCCCTGAACCATTTAGCCCTTGGCTCTATATGCTATTGGTGTGTGCATGGACAGTCAGACAGGCCAAGCTAGTTCTGAGCATAATGGCAGCCACTGTGCTCGTTCATGTTGGAGACAGTGTAAATGGTCTTCTAGATGATCTACTATCTAAGAAGGCTGACGAATAGCTGTGCCTGACACCACTCACAGTGCTAGCATCTCTATATCATGCTGTCCATCATTGCTCTGCAGTGCTCACTAAAACAGCTGGAGTGACGGCTGTATGCTGGGGGACTGTCCGCTTGCCGGGTCGTTAGCCCTGGCTTGTGGTAGCTGGGATGTCTGGGTTGAAGCCGAGATGGACACAGGGGAGCTTTGCTCGACTATCAATTGCTATAGCCCCTGCCCACCAGGTCCTCAAGATTCATGATCATCTTGCAGTGGGTCATCCATAAGTGTGGAGATATGGCAAAGTTGAGTTGCCGAAGGGCCTTTTACAAGGCAGACTGGAACTTGGCGATGAGGCTGCTGGGTTCGGTAATAAAGATGATGTCCTTGACGAGACTGTTGAACATGGCCTGCAACTTTTTTCCACTTACCCCATCCACAGTGTGTCACAGCTTGGTATGGGTGGTAAGAAGACAGTAACAGTGTTTCCACGTAGTAGCTGATTCAAATGACCCACTTCAAAAAGATTTGTATAATAACATCGAATCTGTGTAACTGCGGTGAGGCAGACCAGACTTCGCAGTACATGCTTCAAGTGTGCCCTTTCCTCACCCCACTCAATGGTCAGATGTGGCTAAAGGACACTACCTTGCAGGAAAAGCTGTGGTATACTACTCAGGACCTGTGCAGAACGTTCCAGTGTACAACAGCAGCAGCCATCAGATCATGACACAACCGTCGAACGCAGTAGAATGATCATGGCTGGTGTGAGTGCTGAGGTTGTGTGTGGGATAAAGTACTTCCATGCATCTGTGTGGCATGGCTTGTGGTCTCGTGATGCATATTTTACATCAGTGCCTCAGACCCTGAATCTGAGTCGAATGAAAATGTCACAGTCTTTCGAAGGCTGATTTTTCATGGTGTTTAATAGGGGAAGCCTGAGTAGTCTCTCCTCAGGTCACCATACCTAATGAATAGGCTGCTGTTGTCTCCATCATGGAATCTGTAGTTCCAGTAGGTGTTGAACTCTCTGGAGTCTACTGGATAATTAGATGGTGTGATTGTTGATCTGTGGGTCACAGTGGGCAGGCTTGCGCATAGCTCATGGTGGTTCACTTCACCATGTAGCATACATGTAGTATGAGACACCAGGCAATGAGCACCGCTTCAGCGGTACCAGAATATGAATGAGGCAAGTCTGCACTGACTCCACATCCTGCTGTGGCACACCATGTGACAATGTTCAGCTGTTGGTTCCAGAACGAAAGGTTTGGCCCGTCCATCTAGGTCTGGGCTTTCTTTCCATCCTTGATGGTGATCACGAGGTAGGTCCATGGTCATGGATTGATGGAGAAGCTGTTGCGGGACCATCCATCTACTGCAATGGAGAGTTGTGTTAGGTCCGGTATATCCCTCTTCCCCCCACCCCCCACCCGACTGTTCAGGCCAGTTCAAGGTGTACCAAAGAGGGACGGTTAGCTCTGGATGACTGTCATGACAACCACTGGGAAGGCCATCTATACTAGTCATCTTAAAAGCAACAATCTACTTGCTATTGTAGAAAACTGCATTTTATTTTTTTAGTGCATCCATGTCTACACGCCAGCTGAAGCCTTTGAGGAATTGCTGGCTCACTCAGGGTTTGTAGCTTCAGAACATGGCGACCCTCTTCATCACTGACTTGCCTATCCTCTAGAGGTTACTGACTGACTCGTTGATAATACGTAGGGTGCTCTGTGCTAATGTCATATACTGAGCATGTTTCTCATACTTCCACACGACCTAGCGCTATCCAACTCACAGGCCAGTGGCCAGAACAGTGCCAGACATTTCACCCAGTGGGATAGCAACTATAACACTTACCGCTGTAGGAAAGCTATCCTGATAGTATCGATGCGGAATCACCAGTCATGAACTGTGCCACCCCTTCACGCTCTTGAGTAGCCAGTTCTGCTTGCTTTCGCCACTCCGATTTAGCCATGGTATAAGTGGGGCTTAAATCAGTCTCACCACCTGTAGGATTTGTTGATGAGTCATTGTTGGCTCTATCTTGAAAAGCCAGGAAAATCATGTCCACCTTTTGGTGTGGAGACATACTTCTCTTAGATACTAATCGTCCAACACTTTCTCAGGCGTGAGTAGCTTTCGAATCAGTGACATCTGGAACATCACCTTGCCCTCCAGATAGTACACACAGCGTTGTTTGTTTTGCTTCTGCACAATCTCCTCTTCCCACCATAAATCTTGTGTTTCATCGTCAGTGAGCGTAGAGGGTTCTATACACTCATCAACTGTGATGCCCTGTTCGACTCTGGCTCTATTGTAGCCTCCCCCTACTCTCCTGCAGGCATCTCTCTCATTCTGTTGTACTTCTAATGTCCCCGTGTCTCTTTGTCATGTGGGCATTGCCTTGGTATCAGCCATCCTCTTGCAGTCTTTCACCTTCATGTTGGCACATATGTTGCAGTAAGATTAGTTGGGCCATCTCAGTGGGGTGTATAGTCGAACTGGCTCCTTTATCTCTGTGGCATGCATCTCAGCAAGGCTCAGGTATGTCTGGTATTATAGTATAGGATGTCTTCATTGTATGATCTTATCTGTGGATTAGTCAACAAGCTGCCCAATCTCTGAAGACCTCCAGTAGAGGTGTTGATGGTCCGAACAGGAGATCCTATGTCTGCTGTGATATTATATTGACCAGGTCAATGAGTAACGGCAGGAAAACTATAAATGACCATTAGATAGACCATCTGTGCTGGCTTATAGGTTAATGGTTCAGCTGTCAAACAGGTGTGAACAGATTGGGGATGATTGCCTTCTTCAGGTGGTTGGCTCTTGCCACTGGCAGATACTCTATCACATCCAAAACCACCTCCACCAGTGACATGTGATAGGCATTGTCTGGAGATGGATATAACATGCAACATTGAGCGACCTTGAAGAGAACCCGATACTGCACCACACGTCTACCCACCAGAGATGGTGTGATCATGTTCTCACCAGCCTGCAGTAGCACCTGCACCATCGACATTACTATATTCTCTCATTTAAACACTGTATATAATGGAGCTGATATTTGCTCACTCAACAGGTCTCCTTGATCTAGTAGATATACGAGGTCGATGTCGCTACGGTGAAGGAAAACGAGGGAGTTGTTCTATAGTATGGATCAGAGTCCCAGACATTTACCCTCCATCCAATTGGTGGGTATGGTGTGGAACTGCTCAGAGATATGGAGTATATTAGCAAGGATCATGTGCGTCAAGACTAGGATGGTAACAAGATTGTGTTCCACTACAACTTCCCGAAGAAGAGGTTCATCCTCAACTCATTGATTGAAGTAACAGAGGGTAAGGTGTATATGCGTGTGCATGCATGCATGTGTTGGGTGGGAGGTGGGGTGGGGGTGAGGGGTGCTAACACCTTGGATTCTGCCCCAAGCTTTCATGTCGTTGAACAGTGTGCACCATATCTCAACATTGTCACATGTGCTGTTGACCCTGGTTAAGCATCTACAGATAATCTTCGAAAAGAATGACGTATGGTATTGTGACAGTCTTAGTGGCAACTGGCTATCATGTCTGTCACGCTATGTAGTTCCCATGCAGTCATTCATTTGAAGGTCATGTTACTCTCTACTGGTGTAAAGAACGATGAGGTCTGAAAGCTTATCATTTGTGGATCATCTCTCCAAACCTACATTAGGCAGGATGGCACAAAACTAGTTGGGGTGGGTCATCGGGTTGGGGTCACTGATGGGTAGCTCCTGTTACAACGGTCCTTTGATGGTCCAGGACAAGGCATTAACACCCAGGAGGGCGTCTTGCAGATAGAGGGTGCATGCCTCTATGTCGATGGCATCTGTGAGGCTACTTCAGCGAGTTTGGACTCATTACCACTCATCTAGTGTTACTGCTGCGAATCATTGCTGGTGGTAGGACAAAGCAACTGATGCCTGCCACATATTGTACGAAGATCAACGTTGAAGATGGAACAGGGCTTGATTTGACACAAATATACCTAGACAGGTTCTCCCGGTTTAAACTAACTCTTCATACATAGACTCACAGGATTTGATAGGTTTCCTCCCCAGACCTAGTCCAACCTTGCTATGAAGTTTCAAAGCGATCCGATAACGGTTAAGGAGCTATCATTCAGAAACCAATTTTCAAGATAGCTGCCGTGGCTGGCGACCATCTTGGATTTTGGATCATTGTCGATTTCGATGGGTTTGTTCCCCAGACCTAGTCCAAACATGCTTTTAAGTTTCAAAGTGATCCGATTAAAGGTAACAGAGTTATCATCCGGTCGCCATCTGGGATTTTTTTTATCATTGTCGATTTTGATAGGCTTCTTATCCAGACCTAGTCCAACCTGTTACCATGCTATGAAGTTTCAAAGTGATCCGATAAATGGTTAAGGAGTTATCATCCGGAAACCAATTTTCATGATGGCCACTGGTGGTCATCTTGGATTTCAGATGATCATAGATTTTGATAGGTTTCTTCCCTAGACCGAGTCCAACCACCCTATGAAGTTTCAAAGCGATCTGACAAACGTTAACAGAGTTATCATCCGGAAACCAGTCTTCCGCACGCCTGCAACCTCACTACATAATAGCATGCCAATTTTTTTGTTGGGCTATAAAAATTAAACAATAGGCCCAAATATTGCTCACTTGGACTTATTGCCATCTGATACAAATGAACAAAACAAGATGACCACTGGAAAGATTTATCAATCTAATTGCTGGTAAGGTTTAGTCAAGTTTGATTAAAATTGGCACAGTTGTTAAATAACTACTGGTAGCCGTTTATATCATTTTTTTTTAGAAAATCCAAGATAGCCTCCAAACACATTAAATTTTGATTGATCCACGACGATGTTTTTTTTAACTATCAACTTTCACTGGACAAATTTTCATGGAGTTTCAGCCCTAATCATATCTGCCAAATTTCGCCTGATCCGTTCAGTGGTTCTGGAGGTCGTTTTCACAAACTTCTAGGTCATCCAAGATGGTCACCAAACCATTTGGCAAATCAACAAACTTGGTTCAGCTCTTTTGCCTAGATCATATTTCATCAGGTTTGCATCAATCACCCAAGCGTCTTCGGAAAAGATTTTTAAAGATATTTCTAAATATATGGATGGCTAAATCATCTGAAAATTGAACAAACTTGAATCTCTATGCCCTAAGGATTGTTCCTGCCAAATATAATTAAAATCGGTCTAGTGGTTCTCGAGAAGACATTTTAAATTTCCCATTGCTTTAGTATGGGAGCTCTTGGCGGGAAAATGATCCAAGATAGTCACCAAACCATTTATCTGAGTTTCGAAAATGGCAAATTTGAGGTCAGAATACCCCCCAAAATATATAAAACTAATTTTGGCCTCAAAATACATCAAATGAAAAAATTCCCTTGAAAAACTTTTAAGGCCCTTAGTGCCTAATCATATCTCCCAAATTTCGGCCTGATCCCTTCAGCGGTTCTTGAGAAGTCATTTTCGTGAAAACTAGGTTATCCAAGATGGCCGCCAGACCATTGAGTCAATCATGCTCTCTTGAACAAACTTGGTTTACTTCTAGTCATAAATGATGTTTCATGAGTTTTGAATTAATTTCCCCAAGCGGTTTTGGCGAAGATTTTTATGCGTCCTGCCACATATAATTGAAATCGATTCTGTTATTCTCGAGAACATGACATTTTAAATTTCCCATTGCTTTAGTATGGGAGCTTTTGGCGGGAAAATGATCCAAAATGGCCGACAAACCATTTATCCGACAGTTTAGAAAATGGCAAATTTGAGATTAGAATACACAAAAAACATATACAAAACCAATTTCGGCCTCAAAATCCATCAAAATAAAAATATCCAATATGGCCTACATCGCACTACACATTAATTATTAACCCTTACCACTTTGTCAAAATTTTAAATTTTCAAATTAAATTAAAAGATAGCTGCCTTTATCGATCTGCAGAAGGCATTTGACAAGGTGTGGAAGGATGGCCTCCTTGTGAAGCTCTGGTGCACAGGCATCGGTGGCAACATGTTCCGATGGACCAAGTCATACCTACACAATCGCAGAGCTAGGGTGCTGGTGGATGGACAATCTGGACAGAATGTATTGCTGAGACACGGGGTGCCACAAGGCGGAGTATTATCAACAACTCTGTTCATACTCTTCATTAATGACATTGTAGCGGAGCGGCTCAATGGGATCCAAGCAGCCCTCTATGCAGATGACCTCGTACTCTGGTGCACCGAGGAGTACACAACGACTGCCACGTACAGAATGCAGCTCGCCTTGGACAGAATTACAGCTTGGGACAATCGCTGGTGTATTACCATCAACAAAGAAAAATCATCAGCCATGCTATTCTTACTGTCCACCAAAACCAAGGTTGGCAATCTGACACTGACTGGGCGGTACTCCACTCGAGTACGAGGACCAGCAGACATACCTGGGAGTCACCTACGACAGAAGATTAACATGGAAGGAGCACATACAGAACGCAGAGGCAAAGGCCAGAAGAAAGCTAAACATCATGAGGAAGCTGGCAGGAACAAACTGGGGTGCCAATGAAAGGATCCTCAAGACCATCTACCTAGGTGCCGTACGACCACACCTTGAGTATTGATCCAGCAGCTAAATCTCATCAACAGAACCTCGACAGAGTACAAAACCAGGCACTGCGCATCATCACTGGTGGAATGAGATCAACACCAATAGAAAAAATGGAGCAGACAGCAGGCATTCCCCCACTTAGCAAAGGAAGGGAATGCAAAGCACTGATCCAAGCTCCAAAGTTCAAATCGTTCACCAACCACCCGATGAAGATCAGGCAAGCACAGCTGTCATCAGGAAGACTTAAAAGATCAAGTTTTGTGAAAGAGACAAAAGCACTTCAAAGGAAACACCAAGAAATGTTGCCAGCACAAATAGAAGACCCAAACGACACCCTTGATCCTCCACCCTTGTAAAACAAACTAGAGAGCATAGCTATCCGCACCACAGTACCTCATCTCACAACCAAAGATGAACACAGTGATGTGAGCAAGAAGGCACTGACCCTAGCCATGCTGGAAGAAATGTACCCTCAGGAGACATGGATAAGGATCTACACAGATGGATCAGCCAAAGATGCAATTAGGAGCGGAGGTGCCATTGTAGACAGCAACATCATCCACCAAAATTGTTGAAAAATGTACACCAGTTTCTTGGCTATTGACACAGTAAAAGAAAAAATATTGACATCAGAGTGGTAAGTGTTAAACAAGGGCAGTAATTTCTGGGCTTTCCGTTCTTATTAAGATTCGCCAAAATGACATGATTATTGAGATTATTGAGGCTTATTGAGAAAGAAGTAAGGATATGATAGATTCGAACGCTCTATATTACAAATTTCAACAGCTTGAAATACGACCGTTTTCAAAACAAAGACTTCAGACTGTCAGTATAAAGATATATTTGTACATGACACAGGACATTAAGATAATATTATGAATGAATTTTAACTGTCTGACTGCTGCAAGCCACCAGACAATAATTTCAATGGGCAATAACTCTGGACCTGCTGCATATTTTGAAAATAATTTGACTGAAAGTTTTTGGTGGCTTAGCCACCAACAACTTTCAGTCAAATTATTTTCAAAATATTCAGCAGGTCTAGAGTTATTGCCCATAGAAAATATTGTTTGCAGAAACTCAGCAGGCAGACAGTTAATCTACTATGAGCTGTACAGAATTGTATTCATGCATCGAGCAATGATCTATACAGAAAATAAATTATTACCATATATGATATTTGTAAAAAAGCAATTTTAACATTTATAAAATTTAAAACAATTCTGCATTATTCACCATTACAGAATCGAAATGACAAGTTCATTATGATGTTGTACGAAATTCTATTAAATACTACGAAACTAATTTGCCTGGGAGCTGTTGCTATTTAACAGCTTTACTGCATAATTGTCTTGAAATTGAGGTATTTCAAGGGTTAAATGATTAACCCTAAACATCCCCCCCCCCCCTCCCCCACACACAGAATATTCCTAAACTCATACCTAGTCGCATGATGGATAGGTAATAAACGTGCTGATGATTTTGAAACCTTGGCCAAGTTATTGCTACAATATACAACAATAACGTACATTCAATGGAGGGAACTGATCTGTCACTCACATATCAAATATGTCACGTGTTAGCTGACATCACATTCAAAATGACATAGCTTCATTAGAACAAGAGGCCCATGGGCCTGTGACGCTCACCTGGACCATTGGCATTTAAACCATTTGCATTTAAATAGACATGATGGATGATTTTTGGAAAATAAAAGATGGCCACCAAAAAATTGAACAATCAAGACTCGTTTAATATGCTGAAGCCTACCGTCATAAGATCATTCCACCCAAGTTTTGTTGAAATCGGGTTATTGATTGAACGAGTACCCTTTTTAAATGTTTCTGGAAAACTTTCAGAAAATCAGATTTGTTTCCAAAACATTGACCCTATCGAAATTCTGAATAGATTTTCTAGAGGCTTCTGCAATAGGATCCTTCCAGCCAAAATTGGTTGAAATTGCCCAAGCGATTAATGAGGAGTACCATTTTATATCAGTTCCCATTTATAGGAAAACCCAAGTGGCTACCATCAAAATCAAGCCATTAAAAATCTGTATATCAGTTCAGAAGAGTACAGGCCTAAGGTTCTTCCAGCTGAGTTTGGTTGAAATCGGTCAAGCGGTTAATGAGGAGTAAGTAGCCTTTTAACTGATTTCCCAAAATATTCAGAAAATCCAAAATGGCCACCAGAAAAGTTTACCAATCAAAATTCTATATGCAACTTCTAAAGCCTACCGCCCTAGGCTCATTCCAGCCAGTCTGGTTGAAATCGACCAAGCTGTTAATGAGTAGATGATTTTCATCCATTTTTCGGAAATTCAAGATGGCCACCGAATAAATTGACTAATCAAAATTCTATATAGAAGCTCTGAAGCATATCACTTTAGAGCCCCTCCAGCCGAGTTTGCTTGAACTCGTTAAAGCAGTTAATGAGTAGCCTTTTAACTGATTTCCCAAAATACTCAGAAATCCAAGATGGACGCCGGGAAAATGGACCAATCAAAATTCTGTATACATGTTCTGAAAACTACCAGCCTAGTATCCTTCCAGCCAAGTCTAGTTGAAATTGCTCAAGTAGTCAATGAGTAGTAGCGTTTTAAAGGATTTCCCGCCAATTCAAGATGGGCGTCGGAAAAATTTACCAATCAAAATTCTGTAAACAGGTCCTGAAGGATACCATGTTAGGGTTCGTTCATCCAAGTTTCATTGAAATCGGCCCAGTGGTTATCGACTAGGCTTTTAAACGATTTCCAGAAATTTTCAGAAAATCTAAGATGGCTGCTGAAAAAAATTGACCAATCAAAATTCTGTATACAAGTTCTGACGCCTACCCCCGAGGGACCTTCCAGCCAAATTAGCTTGAAATCTGCCGAGCGGTTAATGAGTAGCGTTTTTAAGCAAAAGTTGACAGACGGCCGGTCGCCATACCATAAGCTCACTTGGTCATTCTGGCCAGGTGAGCTAAAAATGGAAGTCTCTCGCTAAAGTGTACCGATTATGTCATTGATGAATTTACAATTTAATACACAGCTCGATCCCAGTCAAATTAGTTTCAAAATACTGAACAGCTTACCTGTATTTATAATTACTTTAAAATTGGGATTCTGGGAATTTAGGCTTTAAAAGTATATAAATCGATTCCAACAAAAATGTGTGGGGCGCAGCTAGAAATGGGCGTGGCATAGCTAGAAATGCATACTTTAATTTATTTCTAAAATAGACTAAATAGTCTAAACATCAATGAGAGGAGTTAACACGTTAACCCTCAAATTTGTTTTTAAAAATTTTAATTTTCTAATAGAAAATGTCCATTTGTAGACGAAGAGATTATTTTTGAAAATTTATCACTACAATGACTGGCTTGAAAATTTATCACTGGAATGACTCGTTTATCGAGCCAGTCATTCCAGCGATCAATTTTCAAAAATAGTCTTCTCTTAGTCTCTCAAATGGACATTTCTTAGAACCATAGCAGAAGCCATTTTGGCCGGCTTCAGTGTTAAAGGGTTAGGTAGATATTGGGAAAAACAATATCAGTAACCCGACCATAAGCCAGTACTGCATACTGATAGCTTTTGGTACAATGGACCTATCCTTTTTTAGCTATTTCCTGCCAATCTCTATCTAAGCTCCACCCACACCTCGCTCGTGTTGGGAGCATTCCATCTCTGAACTTCCTGACTAGCAATTTCCAGAAAACTATACAGGTAAGCTATAGGCAGCAACAGCGCCCAGTCAAATTAGTTTCAAAATATTCAACAGCGTGTTTATTAAATAGTAGAGACATACAATTCGTACAACGATTGATTATGATACAATGATTATGAGGTCATCCTAAACACCGCTTAGCTGATGGATACTCTGGAAAGGTGAATTGGATTCAAAATCATCAACAGAATATTTCTTTTACTGTACCAGATTTTTTGGTCTTCTGTGTGCCACCGGTTAAGCTGTAACTATATACAAGCACATTAGTTTCAAATTATTTAACACAGTGATTATGACAGAAATTTCTGTTCATTGCACTGCGCTTTAACCCTTCAGTGATCCTGAGGAATGACCATTTGCAGGCCAAGAGAAGACTATCTTTGAAATTGTACGACTGGAATGCCTGGCTCGATAAACGAGCCAATCACTCCAATGATAAAATTTCAAAAATAGCCCTTTCTTGGCACACAAACCGGCAGACAATAAGTAAATACTTGGATTTTCTTGACAAAATTTGTCCATTAAATGGTTAATATAGTTGAGAATTTGTCGCGGAGACGATACAAAATAATGCACCGGTACTGCGAGTAATAAAACATATTAAAGACGAATAAATAATAGTCTTAGATAATTTATGCAAGCGAATAAATATTGCCAGTTCATGATGAAACCAAATGCATATGCACTATATTTGCGAAATAGGTGGCTTGCTCAGAAAGGCAAATTCTTTACACATTTACATGTATTGCAGTTATTATTTGAGTACAATCTATGTCTCAGGTCTTGTGCTGGTTAGAACAATGGAGAGCTCGCCTATCACTCGAGCATATGATGACATAATCAATGAAACTTTCCAGTTTTTGGTAAGGCCCGCCGCCCACCCGTAGCAAAGCTCCACCCCTACCTCGCTCATGTTGGGATCGATTGATCCTTGAACTACCTGACTATCAATTTCTAGAAAACTATTCAGATAAGCGGTTAAATATTTTGTAACTAATTTGACTGGGTGCTGTTTCAAAATATTCAACAGAATATTTATTAAATAGTAAACATACATTTCGTACACCAATGCATAGTCCGTCTTCAAATATGCGGTCGTGACATTCTTATCTATGTCACTGATTTATGATGTCATTCTACACGTCATGTAATTAATTATGACATCATATGATGGATGGATAAAGTGGAAAGGTCTATTACGACAGGTATGCCGATGTCAGAATCAAAATGCATAATGAATGACATACCTAGTTCCTTCGTTGAACATTTAAGTCTGTCAAGTGTACAAATTTTATGTCTTTGATAGATTTACTATTTAATAAATAGGCCATAGGCAGCAACGGCACGCAGCCAAATTAGTTTCAAAATATTCAACGTCGTAACACCGTAAAAATGGGATTCTGAAAACTCAGGGATCAACCTATATAAATCGAGCACATGCTCAAACCGTGGGCAGAGCTCAGCTAGAAATGGGCGGAGCTTATCTAGAAATGGGCGGAGTTATCTAGAAATGGGCGGAACTTATCTAGAAATGGGTGGCGTTTATCTAGAAATAGATCACTCTATATTACATAAACCAACTTACACTCTTAAAGCATGAAATGATACAGTAACACAAGATTCTACTCTTATTATTGTCAAAGTGGCTCACATTCAACGCTAATGGCCCTTTCCATTTTTAGCTATGCAACGCTTAGTTGATTATGACGTCCTATGACATCAGATTGATAGATGGATACTCTGAAAAGGTGCATTCATATTACAACAAAATTATAATACCATAATTCAGCTTTTATCAATTGAAGCAGCAAATTCAGTTTGTAATAGGATGTTACCATAGCAAGGTAAATCACAATCTGGAAACATAATTATGAATTAAGAGGGATTGTATGCGAGATATTTATATGCCCACACATAAAATACCTATAAATAAGACCATACAAAGATACGCATAAAATTTGCTCTATTTAAATTGTCATGATATTATCATACACATCTAGAAAATGGTCCTTAACCCTTTAGCGGATCTATCACTCAAATTTCTTGAAGAAAATTCTAATTTTCTCATAGAAAATGTCCATTTGCAGACCAAGAGAAGACTATTTTTGAAAATTTACCACTAGAATGACTGGCTTGATGATCCATTGGCAAATTTTCAAAGATAGTCTTCTCTTGGTCTGCAAATGGATATTTCCCAAGACCACTGCCGAAGCCATTTTTGGCTGATATGAGGGTTATAGGGTTAAGGGCGGCACACAAAAGAGCTATCAGCTGAGCAAACAGACACGAGTGCTGCTATGATGTCATGATTAATTTGTTTGAGCCACCATTTAAAAAATCACGAGTGTGCTGTGAGTTGTCATTAGATTAATAAATTATTCCAGCCAAGTTGTTAGCTTTGTTCAGCGCACATGAGTTTCTTGGGGTGAATGAATGAAATTATCAAACACTAGATATTTTCCTCACTGTCATTCATGGCCAAAAACTCACAAAATTCACTGCACATGGGACCTATCAGCTTAGGACCCGGTCTTTTGTGCCTGTTTTCTAAGTTGACAGTGCTCGTGTGCATTAGAAATGCAATACACGTACCAAGTATATTATAATGAGCCATTGTTAATCATCCACAATCATGAAATAGACATGATAACCAAGAGTTTCACACTCCAGTACTTTTCTACAATTTTAAGAGAGCTTGTAAGCACACTAAACACAAAATTTGCTGTGGTATATAAAAATGCAAAAAGCAAACAAATGCAAATTGAATTTTCATTATAATATCCAGTGTTGTTTAAGCTTTTCAAACATTCATCCCATTAGAGTTCACATGGACTGACTCAGTTATAGCACACAGTCAAACCTCTCCTTAATGGACACAATGGATCATTTAATTAACAGTGGTATCATAACCCTTTGAATTTATGGCAGCAATGGACTTTCCAGGCTTAGCTATGTCCCGCCCACTTCTAGCTAAGCTCCACCCACACTTCGCTGTGTTGGGATTGATCGATCGCCGAATGCCCTAATGATCAATTTCCTGAAAACAATACCGGTAAGCTGTTGAATATTTTGTAACTAATTTGCTGGGTGCTGTTACTGCATATGGCAGCAACAGCGCCCAGTCAAATTAGTTTCAAAATATTAAAAAGAAAATTTATTAAATAGTAAAAACATACAATTCGTACAACGCAGTCCGTCTTCAATTATGCGTTCGTGATGTACTTATCTACGTCATTCATGACACCACTGATTATGATATTATTCTACAGGTCACGTAGTTGATTATGATGTCATATAATGGTTGGATAAAGTGGTAAGATTAATTACAAAATATTAAACAGAATCATGTACATCTGCTTTGGAATCTTCCCTTGACCACGGAGGAATCCAGTTTTAGCTATGCCCCACCCAACCATAGCTAAGCTCCACCCATGTTTTGTGTGTGCTGGATTCAATCGATCCATGCACTCTCTGAATCTCAATTTCCATAAAACTGGTAAGCCGTTGAACATTTTAAAACTAATTTGACTGGGTGCTGCCAGTCAAATTACTTTTAATAAATTCTATAGAATACTTATTAAATAGTAAAGCCATACAATTTATACAACTTGACAGACTATTAAGCGTTTATGATTGACTAAATCGCATCATTCATGACATCCTTACATGTGACGTAGTTGATTATGACAACATATGCTTGATCAATGAACTGGATTCCTCTAGTGTACACATTCGTTATCTCTTTAACACACAAGCCAGCCAAAAATGGATTTTGCTTGCTAACCAATCCAGTCATTTAATTGGTAAATTTTCAAAAACATTTAAGCACATTCGACCCTTTAACACTCAAGCTGGCCAAAAACTCATCTTCTTTTGGTCTGCAAATGGAAATTTTTTATGACAATTTCAAATTTATAAAAACAAATTTGAGTGTTAAGTGGTTAATTTTAATGAACAATATACTAAATTATTAAAATTCCGGGTCACAAGATGAATGCCAACTAACCAGCATTACTCAATGCACCTTTCCAGTTTTAGCTATGCCCTGCCCATCTCTAGCTAAGCTCCATCCACACCTTGCTTGTGTTAAGGATCGATTGATCGATCTCTGAACTCTCTGACGATTAATTTCCAGAAAACTATATGGGTAAACAGTTGAATATTTTGAAACTAATTTGACTGGGTGCTGTTGCTGCCATAGCGCCCAATCAAATTAATTTCAAAATATTCAACAACATGTTTATTAACATGCCATAGAGACAAACAATTCTTACATGTCGGACTATTAAGCGTTAAAGAGGGGTCTAATAGAATCATATATGACCTCATGATGATGACGTCATCCTACACTCCGCTTAGCTGAGTATGACATCACATGACGTCAAATCATCGATGGATACTCTGGAAAGGTGAATTAATGTATTGTGCTCTGCAAGGTAAAATATAGCGAACAATTTCTAGCTACGCCACTCCCATAACTAGCTACACTTCACCCGCTTGTACGCCTATGGCAGCAACAGCGCCCAGTCAAATTAGTTAAAAAATATTCAACAGCTTGCCTGTATAGTTTCCTTGAAATTGAGATTCTGAGAATACAGGGTTCAAAGTATGATTCCAATACGGACAAGAGGCCCAAGGGGCCTGTATCGCTCACCTGGACCATAGGCATTTCAACTAGAATGCTCTTTATCAACAAGATGGCCACCAAACCATTTATCCGACAGTTTCGAAAATTGCAAATTTGAGATCAGAATACCCAAAACCACATATAAAACCAATTTCGGCCTCAAAATCCATCAAAATAAAAAAATCCAATTTGGACCCCAAACATGCTATATTTTGTTTGGCCCATGGTGTCCAAGTTTTTTGACGGACCAACTTCCCTTGAACAAACTTTAATGGCCCTTGGTCCCTAATCATATCCGCCAAATTTCGGCCCGATCCCTTCAGCGGTTCTGGAGAAGGAGTCATTTTCGCTACAACTAGGTCAACCAAGATGGCCACCAAACCATTTGACAAATCAAGTTCCCTTGAACAAACTTGGTTCAGCTCTTGCCCTAAATCATATTTCATCAGGTTTGCATCAATCCCATAAACGGGTTCGGAGATTTTTTAGACGTTTCTAAAAATCGGGCAAAATCCAAGATGGCCACCGGCCCAACTGGCCGATCGACTCCGTTTGAACAAACTTGAATCTCTACACCCTAAGGATGCTTCCTGCCAAATACAATTGAAATTGGCCAGGTAGTTCTCAAGAAAAAAACATTTTAAATTTCCCATTACTTTAGTATGGGAGCTTTTGAGGGAAAATGATCCAAGATGGCCGCCAAACCGTTTATCCGACAGTTTCAAAAATTGCAAATTTGTGATCAGAATACTGCAAAACACCTACAAAACCAATTTCGGCCTCAAAATCAATCAAATAAAAAAATCTAATATGGCCGCCAAACACGCTATATTTTGATTGGCCTACGGCGGACATGTTTTTTGACGGATCAACTTCTCTTGAACAAACTTTAATGGCCCTTAGGCCCTAATCATATCTGCCAAATTTGGGCCCGATCCGTTCAGCGTTTCTGGAGGAGTCATTTTCGCAACAATTAGGTCAACCAAGATGGCCGCCGAACCATTTGACCATTCAAGTTCCCTTGAACAAACTTGGTTCAGCTCTTGCCATAGCTCATATTTCATGAGATTTGCATCAATCTCCTAAGCGGTTTCGGAGAAGGTTTTTAAAGACATTTCCTAAAATCGGCCTAAATCCAAGATGGCCGCCAGCCAAGTTGGCCGATCGAGTTCATTTGAACAAACTTGGATCCCTATGCCCTAAGGATGCTTCCTGCCAAATATACTTGAAATCGGGCCCGTGGTTCTTGAGAAGAAGTCGTTTAAAGAAAAGGTTGACAGACGGACGGATGACGGATGGACACACGATGGACAGTCACCATGGCATAAGCTCACTTGGCCTTTTAGGCCCGGTGAGCTAACAAGGCATGGGTGGACTTAGCTAGAAATGGGTCCCGCTGCTGGCTGACATATTGTGTATATTGCTTTGTCTTGTGTACATCTTGTATTATTTAATATCAAGGTAAGCTCTGGACAAATTGTTTCCAGCCCTGTGGGCTATGGCAAATCTCTATTAGCCTCATGTTAGAGATAACCATACCCAACTACAGAGTGAACCTGGAAAAGATAGGCCATTTATGACACATCACACACACTTAGATGAAGACACACCAATATTCAAAGCGTAAACAGAAGTAGGTATAATGGTTTTGAATTTACAGACACAATTTATCTTGGATGTCCAATGAAAGCCTGACAGGAAGGTCACACTGACCTACATTCACTAATTTACATAATTCATACTAATATACAAAGGTTTGTGACTAAGTAAACTAGGAAGACTACATCCCACAAGCAGAGACATTTTGTATGTCCGCATATCACACATAACGCGAAGATAAGAATTTCTATGGTACGGAATGCCGTCGTATTGGTCATGATATGACACGTTATCACAGACTCGGGCAAAGCAGGGGAAAGTGTGTGTCTTTGCAATATAGAGATTGGATAAGCCATGGTGAATTAAATTTCTATAGAAAAACTTTAATGTTTACCTCTATAGAAAAACTTTAATGTTTACCTAATAGAGGAATCCAGTTTCTCAGTCAATTACATGACGTCATAATCAACTACGTCAATAGATCGATGTCATAATCAATTACATCATGAATGATGTGATTAAGTCCATCATAAATGCTTAATAGTCCATCAAGTTGTACGATTTGACTTACTATTTAATAAAAATGCCTTTGAATATTTTGAAACTAATTTGACTGGGCGCTGTTGCTGCCATCTAGGCATAGGCAGCAACAGGACTCTGGTAGCGACAGGACCCAGGTAAATTATTTTCATAATATTCAACAGCTGGAATTTGACATTCAGGGAGTGCAGGGATCAATCGATATTCCAGTCCTGTACCCTACGATACATCCATGTAGAAAGCCTGGTGACGATACATGAACAAGTGCTGATAGAACAGGCAGGCCAAAATAACGGACAAATCAATACATGGAAGGATGAATCAATCAATCACTTACTACATATGACCATTTTCGCACAGATATCTAAATGTCAAAAAGAATAATTATGTAGATCCTATCTGAAATGTGATGATTGCCTCTATTAGACACATAATCTATGCATATTTGCTGTACACAAATTCATGGCCTTGGTTTGTGCGCCTCCCACATAGTAACACATCCTAGTTCTGTTTGCTTGTATTTCATTATTACGTTGCTGTGTCTTGTACTTCTGTAACCTGAGCCTCGACACCGCTTTCTGTTGTGTGTACAGTCTGTGGAAGAAACACTGGCTGACCGCCGGCCAGCTGCTGAATTTGATACATCGGCTACAAAGAAAAACACCACATGACAACAGTAGTCTTTTAACTGATTTTCTGGAAATTTTAAAACATCCAAGATGGCCATCTGAAGAATTGAAATTTCTGTATACCAATGTGGACGTCTACCGCTATTGAGTCACTCAAGCCAAGTTTGTTTGAAACACGACTATCAGTTAGAGGAGTAATCTTTTTACTGATTTCCCAAGTTTTCAGAAAATCCAAGATGGCTTCTGGAAAAATTTACCAATCTAATTTCCTATTAGAAGTGTTGAAGTCTACTAACAAAGGATCCTTCATCCATGTGTTGTTGAAATCAGGCTACTGCTTAAGGAGTAACAGTGTTTAAAAAGACCTCAGTAAAATCATGAAGAAAATCAATAATGGCTGGCGGAAGATTTGACCATTCAAATTTCTGTACACTAGCTTGGAAGTCTGTCGCCATAGGGTTATTTCAGTCAAGTTTCGTTGAAATCTGACAAGTTGGCTTGAGGAATAGTCGTTCATAGCAAAAGTAGATGGATGGGCGATGGACAATCTCCATGGCATAAGCTTACTTGGCCTTTTAGGCCATGTGAGCCAAAATATTCGAACAAGAATTCCGTGGAATTAATTGTCTCGCCTGTCTCCTGTTTGTCATAGTGGCATTGACCTTTGACCGTGTGACTTCTGTGTTATCATGCTGCTTCTTAACGCTATAACTAACCATGTATTCAAGTTTAGTTCCAATAGGATTAATCAATCCTGAAATATAAATGATTTGCTGAATGGAAAAAATTAAGGTTGAAAAAGCAGAGGTCAAATAGCAATATTAGAATGGCCTTGACCTTTGACCTGATGACCTCCATGTAACCATCCCGTATTCTCTTGGTATAAGCAACCATGTACCCAAGTTGTGTCATTAGAGTTAAGCAATCCCGAAACATAACATGATAAGATTTGCTAAGCCTAAAAACTTAACATTGAAAACTAAGTTTTGTAGAGGTCAGAATAACCTTGACCTTCAACATTGTGACTTCATTGTCAGCATGCTGCTTCCTAACACATTATAAGTAACAAGAGGCCCAAGGGCCTGTGACGCTCACCTGGACCATTAGCGTTTGAAACATTTGCATTTAAATATACATGAATCTTTACATTAAACAGATGGCCACCGGAAAAATCGACCAATCACAAAATTCTAAATAGAAAGTCGAGATTCTAGCACTGTAGGATCATCAAAGTTAAATTTGGTTAAAATCCGCCAAGCTGTTAAGGAGATGTGGTTTGACAATGTCCAGTAAATATTTCATAAAAAAATCATGATTTTCACCCAAAAGATTGACCAATCAAAATTCTGAATACAGCATCTGGATGGAGCCTACACACATAGGATCATTCCAGCACAATTTTGTTGAAATCCTTGAAGCGGTTAAGAGAGATTTGTTTTGACATTTTCCGGTAAATTTTTCATAAAATCAAAGAAATTTATCAATCAAAATTCTGAATAAAGGTTCTAGAGCCATACACTGCATCTAGTCAAATTTGGTTGAAATATGTCCAGCAGCTAAGGATGAGTAGCATTTTGACCATTTTCTATAGATTTTTCATAAAATCTAAGATTTTCACCCAAAAATTGATCAATCAAAATTCTGAATAGAAGTTCTAGAGCCACAAACATAGAAACCATCTAGTCAAATTTGGTTGAAATATGTCAAGCAGCCAAGGAGGAATAGAATTTGACCATTTCCGGAAGATTTTTCATAAAATCTAAGATTTTCACCTAAAAAATTGATCAATTAATATTCTGAAAAGAAGTTCTAGTGCCTACCAACATAGAATGCATCTAGTAAGATTTGGTTGAAATATGTCAAGCACCTAAGGAGGAGTAATATTTTGACCATTTCCGGTAGATTTTTCATAAAATCTGATTTTCACCAAAAAAATTGATCAATCAAAATTCTGAAAAGAAGTTCTAGAGCCTACCACCATCGAATGCATCTAGTTAAATTTGGTTGAAATATGTCAAGCAATTAAGGAGTAGCATTTTGACCATTTCCGGTAGATTTTTCACACACAAAATTGACCAAGCAAAATTCTGAAAAAAACCCGTCTGGAGGGTAGCAGCAGCTTGCCTTTCAGACCAGGTGAGCTAACAATTTAACCAAGTTTAGTTCTGATAGGATTAACCAACCAATCCTGAAAGATAAGTCAAGAAGTTTTGGGAAATGCAAAAACTTAACATTGAAATAATTGTTTTGTATCAAGGTCACAGTGAGTCAGTGCCCTTGACCTTGTGACCCCAGTATTATCATGTTGCTTTCTAACAGTATAGGCAACCAGCCAACCACATATCCAAGTTTAGTTGCAATAGGATTAATTGATCCTGAAATAAAAGCTGAGAAGTCTTGCTAAACGCAAACACTTAACATTGTTGACGCCGTCATCGTCGGAAAAGTGACACATTTGTCTTGCTTTCTGCTTCGCAGGCGAGACAAAAATTGTACTAAATGGCACAACTCTATACATGAAGTTAATAATATAAACCACAATCACTGGTCAAATTTAGTCAAGATAATTAAATACTTCTTTATTAGATGTTCATTTGCAGGCCAAGGGAAGACTATTTTTGAAAATTTACCACTGGAATAACTTGCTTGGTAATGAAGCTAGGCATTGCAGTGATAGTTTTCTCTTGGCTGGCAAATGGACATTGCTCAAGGTCACTGTACGTGTTGATGCCGGTTTTGGCTGGCTAGACAATTAAAGGGTTAATAAAAGATGCGCATAAGAACCAGAACTGTTACTAATGCGAAACAGGGAAGAAGCGGTAGGCTTGCGAGATTACGTGATTAAATCGAAAATCGCGATTATGTATTAAATCGTGAATTTATATGATTAAAAAATAAATAATCGAATAATCGTGACTATTTTCTATTGCATAAAATACTTCAAAACCTAACTTTCAATTACTTTTTAATGCGATCGGTCATGGAAAATCGCATTTTGCTTAGTGAATGTATGTCCATTTGCAGGGCAAGAAACACTATTTTTGAAAATGTATTACTGGAATGCCTGGCTCGAGAATCGAGCCAGGCATTCCAGTAATACATTTTCAAAAATAGTCTTTTCTTGCCCTGCACATGGACTTTTCCAAACACCATTGCAATTTTCGTCATTGATATTCTTTTGTTGCTATGTTTTGATAATTTGTACTCAAGCTGATTAATCGTGTAATCCGCTAATCGCGATTATTTTTTAATAATCTATCGCGATCACTCAACGCAATAATTGCACAAGCCTAAGAAGCAGCAAGATAACTGTTCCACACGATGGCGAGTTCATTATTATATTAGCAGCTTTGTACAGTTTAGTATATATGTAAAGTCATCAAACCCAAGGTCTCCTTTTTATGAATATGGGTAGAATATCTAAATTAACCTACATTTTGCTTATCACGTAGCGAAATCATATGACAATGTGTACAGAAAATTCACTCTGTATCATTTAGATAAACCAACAAAGGGAGGTAATTCCATACCATGCCTATTTAAAGGCTGAGATTGTTCTTCGAAAAACCTATCATTGACCATGCACACTAATTACTATTAGGCAGTATATAATGCGTCAACAAGGCTGCAGTTGAGTTTTTAAGGAGGCTGTTTCTGACTCGTCATTGAGGCTGTAGGCGACTCATAAATGAAGTTGTGTGACTCGTTATTAATGAGGCTGCATGAGACTGGTTCATATGGCTGTGTTTGATTGGATGCAACTAATGGACCGTTCCTGTTTTAGCTATGCCCCGCCCATCTCTATCTAAGCTCCACCCACACCTCGCTCATGTTGTGATCCATCTCTGAACTTCCTGACGATCAATTTCCAGAAAGCTGTACATGTAAGCTGTTGAATATCTTGAAATTAATTTGACTGGGCGCTGTTGCTGCCTATCACCCAGTCAAACTAGTTTCAAAGTATTCAACAGCATTTTTATTAAATAGTAGAGACATACATTTCTTACAACCTGTCGGACTATTAAGAGTTAAAGACGAGCCTAATAGAATCATTTATGACGTAATGAATATGATGTCATCCTACACGCCGCTTAGCTGATTGTGATGTTATGTGACGTCTAATCATCGATGGATACTCTGGAAAGGTGAATTAATGCGCCTGTACAACTAGTTAATGAGATTATGTGCGACTGGTTAATGACATTATGTGTGACTGGTTAATGACATTGTGTGACTGGTTAATGAGATTATGTGTAACATCGTCGTGTCGTG